>MIEF01000024.1:0-13158 GCA_001870725.1 Taenia solium
ATTTTCCCATAGCGTTTGAAAAGCTGTAGCAGGCGGTGGCAAAACGCAACGTATGTAATTAACTGGACTAAACTGTTTGGTTTTGGTGGTGCTGGTATCTTCGATCTATCCGCTTGGTAGGATTCTATGCAGCTGGGAGGATGTTTGAGAGAAACTTCTAGAAAACAGTAAGCTCAGTCAATTGGTCGAAGGGAAGGGTTACATCTAGAAGGCTTTTGAAGACCATTCTTCATTACTGCAATACTTGCCCATGAGAAGGTGTCATGACGTACTTAAATAGTGTACTGCCTCTTGTTATCATTCCTCCTATTCGTCTGGTTGTGTTTGTTCAAGCTGCAAGTAATTGACACTAGTTCTTGATGTCGAAAGTTGGCTGAGGATTGTATTGGGTTAGATTGTCTGAAGACTAGCGGGATAGGCGCTTTGTTGCTTCGGACTACCTAAGTGGAGTTTGTGCCAAGCTTGCATGTTAGTTGAGAAGGCTTGGATCGTGGGTCGCAATGTTGACTACCTCAACGAATAATGCGGTTACTTCGTTTTTTTGTTGACAAAATTGTGCAAACTTATTTTTCTGCCTCACAATTACCGTGACGACGGTGATTGGCTATAAGATGTTGGTGGTGCTCTTGATTTCACAAAGCACCTCTGCTCGTGTGAGATGATAAAAGTTCCTATGTAACTCCTTTCCCTCAAGTTGGCCAACAGTGCATTAGTTTAGAGAAAACCCAAGCCTAAATTATCGAACCAGTCCAGTCATCCCTACATTGAACCTTCCGTTCATCTATTCCCTATCTAGTCTTCCATTTATTTATTGGTCTAATCACTTATGCAAGCCTTGTTGTATTGTTGGAGACGTGTAAAGGCGAAGTAATCTGGAAGCTGTTTCAATACAGCCGTCGAGTAGGCGGCGCACGAGGAGCATGAGTTAGAATTTCGGGAGATTAGGGAAGACTCGGCTTGTAATGTGCGCTGCTCAAGCAGGTCTCTTTTCTGCATCATATCAACCAACATCAACGACAGCCGAGATGGAGGTGCAGACGCAGATGCATCACTGGAGGGATGATGAGGGGGCAGCTGCGGTGAGTTTTGCTCTACGTGAAAAGCTGGCGTCATCGTAGAACACTGCATTGAGGGCTAGGTGCAGCTAAGCGGCGTAGGGGCTGGAAGCAGCCTACGCAATTATGTTGCCTCAAATGCCACCATTTGGGCTACCTTGGTGGTCAAGGAAGTGAAGCTGGCAGAACTGGTGGGGAGCCAACGCCACAGAATTGGAGGCGAATTGGAGGCGAGGGTGGCTGAGTTCCTAGTAATGATTGCCGTCTTCTGTCCCCTACCTTTGTGAGCTTTTATCGTCTTCCCATTTACCCATCCATAATGCTAAATTCTCAGCCACTTCATTGTCAATCTTTATCCTGTGTTCACGCATCCATCCATCATTTGTCCTTCATCATTTCATTTTCCTCATTCACTTATGATTTTTGGACTCATGCACTAATCACAGTTTCATTTGTCAAATCAACAATTTGGCTTTATATGCTCGATGTTTTGTCGATTCCCCATCGGTGAGGCACATGGTTGAAGTGTAGAGGTGTTAGCATTTTTGAGGCTGGAGGAGGTTGATTTGTTCTAGGTATGCGAAGGTACTGCTAACCCCGTCGACTCTGATGCAGTTGCTTAGTCTCTTAGCTTCATAAATGAGTTCATTCCATCTGTAGACAATGCCAGCCACAGACGGTGAACGCGCGTCAAGCTCATCAGGTGATCATGGAGGGTCAATAGGAAATCGTCTGCACTTTCAGTGGATGCTCACTATTTTGGGGATTGTTTTGGGTCAAAAGGCTAAGAAGGTTGCGTTTTATGTGGCGGGGAGGGGATCAAAGGTCAGTGCATGTAGCATTTTCTTCTTTCACCTCGTATGAGCACGAAATGACGGTGGAAGTGGTGACGCAGTAGCACTCTACCATCCTCGAAGTGACGGAGTTGGAGCTTGAGGTTGGTAAAGTGCATCCCTTTTCTCACGCCTTGGATCCCGTTCGTTTTTACCCATCGTTTGCATCGAATTCTGTCAAAGTGGAGTTGACCTCGATAGAGACTGAAAAGCGGCTCGATTGCCTTCTCGTATTGACTTCTTTGCTTCAACATAACCCCACTACATTGCTCTGTTCTTTGTGCGTTGAAAGCCAACGACTAGAGGGTGCTTGCCATAATGTGCCTACAACTTGTCATACATCGGCCAGTGTTTGCCTACTTCGAGGGATTTGTGCATTGTACTCTCTCAAAGCAATTGCCATTGTTAACATCGAGCCTCCGCATCAATGCACAGGCGATATGTGCTTTTAAAAGTTAGTAGATTGTACATTTTGGAAATCTCTCATGCTGCAGTTGCTGTTTATTCAACTCTCAGTTCCGGTTGATGGGACCTGCTTGACTATATTGTCTTCGTTGGAGGAGCTGGCCGCAATCCCTTCTGTTTGTCTAGTGTGTCCATTCTACCCGAGCAGCATGTCTTCCCTATTCTTGACTCCAGGTGCTTTACTTGAGATAACTTGGCCATCACACATGCACGATACTAGCCAGACCCTACCTCAACTGGTGGCGAAGTTCATTACAGGGCGGAACAGTCATCGCACGCTTCTATGAGAATGTCTTCATATCTATATGCGTGATATTTCGAGGATTCATCGAGCGTAATCCAGACACAACTCTAGAGGTGGGGAAGGGGAAGGAAAGAGGCAGCAAGTGGAACGAAGCCGACGCAGATGGCTACCACTGCAAATGCTATGGGCGAGTCACTAAGGAGGACCACAGTGAAAAGGGGACTCCTGACATTGTTCGCATCAATGACCATTAGTGATATGCAGCGTGAACGACGATGGGGCGTGGAAGTTCAATTACCTCTGAATGGCCTTGTTTGTCGCAACTCATGACATAAAACGGACTTAGCAGCAAAAGCACCTAACAGGAACATTTTTCGCCGACAACGACCTGAGTGATTGCAGAATCGGATTGGTTTTTGAAGCGTCTACACGTGGAAAGCAACTGCGAATCAAAAACAATGTCAACGTGTACATATTAGCGATTGTTGGAAAGAGAGGAAGTCCTGATGCCTTCGACCCGAGTAGATAAAGCACTGACTGCTAATGAAGAGGATTTATGTTTTACGCGAACCCACCGAGTGCATTTGGAGGTTAATTTCGAATCAGCATGTTTATTTCTCTGGGTTAGCAAAGTATTAGCTTAATTGTTGCAAGATTACTGACAATTGTAATCAACATTTGCATACATTTCATGAAAAATCGTATGGAGACATTTGAGGTGGGTAAATGGGAAGAGGAAGTTGAGAAACTTTCATTAGCGAAGCATTAACAAACCATGATTATAGTAGGTGGCTCCTCGGAGAGGTAATTTTACATCATTGGTTTACATCATTTAAGCCTGTATCACGGGTCCACCAAATGAGCGTCTTCATGCAAGCATCTTTGCAACAAGCAGTTTCGGATGGACCACAGGGTCAATTTCCAATCCTTCTGTTAAGGTTGTCAAGGATCATCCCAGTCACAGCATATGCCCCCATCACATCGCGTCAAGGTTCGCCATTAAGAAGCAAGGATCATTTAGGCTTGCAGTCATTTTCCGCTTTCACCACTACACTTCGCGGGTCTTCACTGAAGTCGAAGGTGAGCATTATGGGAGGGCAGAATATGTACTGCCCAAGTGCAGAAGCTCTAAAGGCCATCAGCGAGGTCTGCAGACAATGGTGGCTAGTTTAAGCACAAAAGCGCAGACTTGGGTGCCCGCGTAAGCAAAGCACACAATTGGATTTCAGTTAGAACAGGTTTACTCACCAATTGTGCATTGCACCCAATCTCTCGGTCCCCTCAAGGTCACCTGAGGCCACTCAAAGCACGTCACATTTGCGTTCATTTGCACGCATCTCGTGCCAAACGCAATAAGCATTTGCCGCGCTTCTACAGCCCAGTACCTTAACGACAAATGGAGACGGTGGTGTATTCGGATGAGAAAGCAGACTCTTTACTTATTCACAGATTTGACGTCTTCCGTGGACAGGGCAAGCTCATTGATCTATGAAATACTGTGAGATGACGAACATGGGTCATGTGCTCCAACTTCCAGACAAAGGATGGGAAAAGTGTCGAGGCACATCGACTGGTTCTGGCAGCCAAATTCCCACTCATAATGGGGATACTAACCTCTAAACAGGATGGAATGGCAATCCACTGAAAACGGTTTCCTACAGAGTACGCGCATATCACTTCCTTCATTCAACTTCCTTCAGCATTGTCGAGGCTGCCATCAATTATGCGTACACAGGCAGACCTACAATCTCTGCAGGAAATGCTGCACGATTGCATCTACTGGCACATAATCTCGGCTCCAAGAGAACCGTCTCCTGGTGTGTGGAGTTTCTGAGAACGAGGTAGGAGGAACCTTTTGTAGTGTTGAAACCTGGTGCATCGTCATTAAATATTTTAGAAATAGGAATTAGGCTGTAAAAGCACGGCCAAGTGCTTCTTGCCTTTAGCACGAGATGCGTGTGAACGAGTGAATGAACGTAAATGTGGCGTGCGTTGATAGGCCATGGGCGACCTTAAAGCAACCGAGCGATTGGTTGCAATGCACGCGTGGTGAGTAAACCTGCGCTAACTGATATCCAATCGTGTGCTTTGCCTGTGCTTAAATGTGACGCTTAAATTTGCCTTCCAACTCTTCAACTTGCTTGCGTGGGCACCCAATTCCTCGCTTTTGTGCTTAAACTAGCCAGCATGGACTGCAGACCTTGCTGATGGCCTCCAGAGCTTCCGCGATTGAACAGCACATATTCCGCCCTCACATCACATCCGAATGATCAAAGAGTGCGCTTACTGGTAATGCGTGCATTTCAAATAATGCCATCCAACTGCCAGAAGAGTGTTGTGGCTGCCTACAAAACGATAGAATGACGTGTGTCTAATATCAGTGCATTTGGAGGCAGTGATCAAAGTAGAGGTGTGTAACTTCTCCAAGTGACACCTTGTGTGCTGATGGCATTTATGGATGAAACAAAGTCAAGTTTTCTGCGTGGAAGCCTTGCACTCATTGGTGCAAGCTACACTCAAGTCATCATGCGTCACTGTGGTTTCAAATGAACTGATTTACTTTTGCTTCGTGATTAAAAGTGCATAGGTGATGCTGGTAATTTCTTGACTGATGGTCGACTTGGTTCCATCAAATTTTAGAGCACACTCTCCAATGTGTTACTGCTATTTTCGAAATCAAACTGAGTCGCAAAGGCGCAAGTTGATCGAAGTTTACTGAGTAAAATCACCACACATAACTTTTGTTCCACTCTTGCGCGCCGGCAGATGTGTGGTGCGTTCAATCATTGACACATTCGCAACGATGTCCTAAGGTCCTTGTGGTTTTATTCCACGCCTCTCTTGCATGCAAACCCGAAGCTCAGAGAAGAGGTGAAGTAAATAAAAGCATCAACGCAGGATCGTAGGACAGAATTAGCTTTCTATAACCTCATCAGGCAGAAATTTTGTCTGGTGTTTATAAGGGTTGAAAGATGAATTTTACTTGCGTTTGAAGAATGCACAAACTTGCTTTCATCCTTCCTCACCAGCCAAATCCAACAGCATTTTGATTAAATTTTCTCTCTTCGATTCGGTACCGCTGGCACTTATGCAGACTTTGAGTCATGTCAGTGACCCCACGCTATCCATTTCTACTTCTCGAATGCATGTTCCATCCCATTACTATGGCAATGCAAAATCAACTAAACAGCAAAGGATGAGAAACTTAGTGAGGATCCTTTACAGAAGACCTGAAATCTACCACTACAATCGAAAACCACTCTTGTGATTTGTAGAATTGTTGTAAAACTGAAGCAATCCAGGGAACCCCGCAGGCTTCGATGGATTTGATGATTCCGTCTCTTATCATTTCTTCAACCGAGCACTTCATGTCTCCGTGTTCTCGTAATATGATGCATGCACTCAGCTCTTCTAACCAGTCGAGTGTTTCAAGCTAAATGGTCACTTCAATAATCGCTTTAATTATTTGCCTTGTTGATAGGAAAGTGAATACACGAAGGGTTAACTGAAAGGCAATGGATGGAATGCCCATGATTGGAGTAAGCAGAGTTATTAACTGCCGAGCACAAAGCTTTGTCACAGCTTGATGTTTTGCTCTTTCTGCTTACCGCTACAAGAAAATAATCCAATCGAATCATGATAGCGCAGAAACGGAGTGTTTTGAGAGAATGAGGAGGTTGAAAGGTTGAAATGACACCAACGTTCTAGGCAACCCGTACAAGGCATCATCATCGTGTACTCTATGCCACATCTCAAGATTGGTCGTTTACAAAGAAGTTCTTTGATGGCCCTATTGAAGCCATGGAGGAAAGGAAGGCAGTCAATTATTTCGTATTCTTTGGCATAAATTCTACTGAGAGTTAATCCAAGTGTCATAGGTCAAGCAGCAGATTTCACAACCATTTTAAAGAGGGCATATTTGCATAAACCGCACATTTATTAAATCAAAAGAAAAATGTTTTTTGGAGATACGACTCATCCTATCGTTAACATTCTAAATATCACACACTTCTCCTGGCCTTTGTGACATATGAGGACGAAGCAAGATCCACGCTAATTGTATCATCTACATGTTGAATCAGATGCACCGACGGTCTGTACAACCTGGGCATTAGGCCTATAGGCACGAGCCTTAGCTTCCACTCCACCCTCGCAATAAAAGCGTCTGCGCTGAAGTCCCTGTCAGCCGCAGTGTCCATCATCTCCCCTTGACATGCTCTGATCAAAATAAAGCTGTTAACAGCTCATCTTAAATATTGTACTGCAGCTGTGACTCTTGCCACCATCCTCGTGATCCTGCCACGTATGGGTCCGCATGTACTCTAGTAACCGATAAAGCAACATTTGCTTCACAGATTAATCGAAATAGTTAAAGTAGTCATCACGAAGTAAAATCTTTGTCAACTTCCATGTTGAATTATGTTTTGATGCGTTGCGCTGTCAGTTTGTAGTTTCTCAATCTCTGTCATCAAGCGTGGTGTCCGGCTGTGGGATGTTGAAAACAACACTTGGGCAGTAGTATTAGTAGTAGTAGTGGTACCCAAAACAGTGCCAACGCGTGAGCGTCCTCGTCGTGTCGACATTGTAGTGTTTCTCCCATGTGAATGATTTAGCCCTCCTAATTAGGGCGAAAATGGCTACTACACGCCAACACCAGCTGCTCTCCCACCTACTCACGCAAAGTACAACTGTGTCCATTACCATAACTTTAGATAGGTTTGATGCTTTCCTTATCCACAAATTATTCTTCTTCGTTGATCACTTTCTCCCGCTTGATGTCATGCCACTGCATTCAACAAAATGGCTGGACGGGTCTGCATTGACCCACCGTCTTAGAGCGCAATAATGTTAGATGCCGCCGTGCTGCCTCGTATAAAAACTAACACTGATCCAGTTCACACGACTATAAGTCAGTATTGTACCTCCATGGTAAGTTGAAGAAGTGGTTATAACATTTGCATTGAGAACTATGTAGCTGTTTTGAGGTGTCCTGTAGTCAGTTAGTGACCAACTGGGTGTAGTCGACGTGTGTGGACCTCTTGTAAATACAGAAGCCACGAGAGGAATAAAAACATCGCTCCAGTGAATTCAGCCACACCAACACCTGACCGTCCTCCCTTCAATTCCATCCCTCGTCTTTGGTGCTGCCTTGCACCTTCATCCATCCACTACTTACTTGTTTTTTCATGCCAAGAAGTGCGTAATCTGGTATTGCTCTCATGGGATCCTGAAAATGAATTTCGTCCAGCTAAAATCAAGATGAATGGACATTCTATTCAGCTCATTTGTGGGCTTCAAGTGCGTTGCTAAGGCTGGCATTAATTGAAAGTAAAACATAATAAAGGATCTCCATCAGTTAAAGTTCTAACCCTTTCCCTAAAATTGAATACGTGTTTCTTGGTAGAATGGGTCACAAAAAAACGACATTTGCTTCATAATGAAGTGAATCAGATGAACTCTTGCGCGCCCGACTTCATGGTAGTCGACAGCCGCAGAGGTGACCTAGTTCCATTTTCAAGCTGTTGCTTTGCTCTAGGGATTTAATTCTTCGTCTCTTGTATCTATACCACCTTCGCGAGTGTGCATACTTATGCTGACGGTATACTGTGTCTAGTAAAGTGTCTATAATAATAACTAACTGAAAGATATCAATTTTTAGCCACTGGAACTTACATCCATTGCATTTTGTATGCCTCTTGTTTAAATCCTTCCATAGTATCAGTGATTAAAACGTCCACCATCATTATCCCTAATGCTGCTTCGGCTAAACCGAGATGGAAGTAGTTGTTCCAGATAAAAGTTATTTCTGAATTCCTTTAGTGTAAAATGCTTCTCTTCCGAAGTATCAGTCATTTGTCATTAACAGCCCCTGCCACTTTTTGCACAAACACACACTCTTAAAGCTAAGGAACTTCCCAAATATATCGTAGCTGTATACAAACGGACTAAGTGACTTAAGTAGACTGTTTAATTTATCATCACTTAAGGTTGCGCTGCATACAGAGACACACTTCGAGGAGTTATAAATCCATGATTACAAGGATTGCTGTTTTAACCAACTCCCGTTAAGTCGATCGACGCACGACTCGTATTTTACCCGTACCATCGCTTTATCACCCTATAAGTGGCTTCATTTGATAAATTGTGACAAGGAGGACCTTGGGATTAATTGGATTAAACACTGTGTGTCAACTTGTTCCATTCGCGCAGGTCTCCGAATCACGCTTTTTCATCGGCTTCGTCTATTCGATTATGACGCAGACTGTTGTGATCGTAGCTGAGCCAATCACGCGAGATATGACTGCAAAGTCTAGGTCTACATACAACCAATCGAGCATGCACATAGATCTGGTCTTACCACCAGTTCTCACAGCACTTTCTAATAATTAACTCGATGTTAGACAGGGAAGCGCCGGGGAAGGCAGAAGCGTCGGAAAGATGAGAGTCAGTGTAGGCAAAGATGGAGGTGGTTAAGAGTGGTTGGGCAAGTTGATGTGCTCCTTCGTGGAAAGGAGCCTTCAGTGTGCAAATGTTTAACTTTAAGGCAAGTAGTTGGAATGAGACAAAGGGAAGCACGACATCAGTCATCCCATTCTTTCACTCATTCAGTGCGTCGAAGCATTACACGATTTTGTTTTTATTCAATGCAGCGATTTGCCTTGGCCTTTAGGAAGACAGTTCTTAACCCTATTCCTAAACTTGTGTTTGATGCTATTCAATCAGAGAGCAGGATCTTCTTGCCTATGTCTGACTTAGGTTACCTTGACGCGCGTTCGATGGTACACTTGGCATTGTCGACATTAGTGATTGCGTGGAAAAAGGCAAATTCTAGAAATTTTGGGTAAGATAACGCATTAAAACACAAAATCCTTAGCAGAGGCATTTAGATTTGGCACTGATACCTCCGTGAATGGTAAAATTGGTGTGGAATTCTACGTGGTCTGCCTCGTAATGGGCACCCTGGGAGATATCCTCTTTCCCAGTGAACCCTATGCCATTTGGTTATGAAATGAAGACATGTTACATAGTGGCACGAAATTCGTTCTTTACATAAAGGCAATGTCGAATTGACTGGCTAGAGTCAAGTAAATATTGGGATGATTACCCATTTATAAATCGTCTACAGTACTCACATGAAAATGTGAAGTAGTGGTCGCCCTTAAGCTCTCTTTGGAATATTTGCAGGTCGATCCCATGAGGAAAATAAATTAATAAGAAAATGCATCAGAAGGCACGTGTATGGGTAAATGAGTAGCCGAGTGGGTAGAGAAAAGATTTATTTCATGCTCATGCATGTAGTTACTGCAAGACAAAAGAAGTAACAACTCTCTGGGTTGAGGTTAGTCTTGGTAATCAAACAAGGCAAACGGGTTTCCGTGTTTGGTCGCTTTGTGATTCCCGGGATCCAATGAGCAAAGATTATTCATTTTGTCGATGTGTCATCCTGCTTCTCTGTGCTTGCAAACTGTGTTGCTTCGCTGCCATAATGGAGCTGCACACACTTTCAACCGTTTCACGCATATGCTCGTAGTCCTTTTCTGTGGCCTCATGGTCGAGGTCCATCCACTTAAACGCGGTCTTACACATCTCAAGTGAACAATTGCGTTGCTCCTTCGACGTCCTTTGCCTTATCTCGTCGTCTTCTAACTTCGATTGCATGGTGAAGATGTAACTTTCTAGCTCATTCATTGCTACCATCTTACTTCTCCGCTTCTCGTTCTCCAGCTTCAACCCCTCAGCTTCATTCATCATTTGCTCAATCTGCCTCTCCGAGAGACGACCGGTATACCTAGCATAGACGCTCATCTGCTGCTCTGACAAGACGTCCACTGCTGACACATCGAGAATGCCATTTCCGTCAATAGCAAATGTAACTTCCATCCGAAGAAACCAACGCGGCGATAACCTCTCCCACCAAGTTGTTCTCATTTGTCACCGATTGCTCACATTCGTACACCCGAAATAGCATGTTTTGTTGATTATCAACGGATGTAGTGCACCTCACTGTCTTCTTCAATGGGATTTTCATGTTACGCTCTATCAGCGTCTTTGTTGCACCATCTAGCGTCGCCAACTTTACTGAAAATGGTGCTACTTCCAGCATCACCAGCGACTGTTTATCAATCATGCTAGACGCCAGCAATGCTGCGCCACACGCTGCTGCCTCGTCCGGATTGATGGATCTGTCAAACTTACTGCCACTGAAGAAGTCCTGTAGTAAGTGCTGCACCTTCAATATACGCGTTGATCCACCCACCAGTAATATCTCGTAGACATCGGCCTTGTCCAACCTTGCATCGATCAACGTCTGGTACACTATAGCCAACATTCTATCGAAGAGGTCCGAGCACAATTGCTCAAATTGGCACCGTGAGATGGACACAAAGAAATCCACGCCCTCATACAACGATTCCACATCGATGCTTGTGCGCTCAAGCAAGCTCAACGTTCTTTTTGCCTTCTCACACGCCTTTCTCAGACGACTGATGGCTTTTGCGTCGGCAGTCAAATCTATTCCTTCGTGTTCTTGCTTAACCAGATTCACACAGTAATCCACCAGTCGAGAATCAAAGTCACCACCACCCAGGTGCGTGTCACCACCAACAGCAATCACCTCGAATTTTTTATGCCTTATGGACATGACAGACACATCGAAGGTACCACCACCCAAATCGAAGATGAGTACGTTGCGCCGCCTGTCAACCCTCTTGCCCAAACCGTAGGCAAGAGCAGCTGCCATTGGCTCACTGACGATGCGCATCACATTCAAACCCGCAATTTTGCCTGCATCAATCGTTGCCTGACGTTGGTTGCTGTTAAAATACGCCGGAACAGTGATCACAGCATCTATCACCCTCTTGCCCGTATAAGCTTCTGCTGTCTTCTTCATCTCCAGCAGCACCATAGACGAGATCTCCTCCGCAGTAAATTGTTTTGTCATTCCACAGCACCTCACATCAACCTCCGGCTTTTTATTGGAGTTTACCACCTTAAATGGCCAGTGCATCATATCACTTTGCACTGCCTCGTCATTGAAGCGACGTCCAATCAGGCGCTTAACATCATAAACCGTATTCGTGGGATTCATGGCAGCCTGCTTCTTTGCGGCAACACCGGTGAGGTATTCTCTGTCCGTAAAGGCGAAAAAACTCGGGGTTTTGCGGTCACCTAAGCCATTGGCGATGATTCCAACCCTGCCGTCTTGAAAAACGCCAACACAAGCGAAGGTGGTTCCCAAGTCAATACCAATAGCTGGACCTGCTGACATGCTTTCGAGGGATAGGCAATGTCAGTGTGTATATTCTGGCAGTGATGGTCCTCATGAACTAGGGACTCTTTATATTAACTGCTCTTGATGACTGATTGTTTCACAATGTCAACTAAGCACCTGAATGCTCTTGGCCAATCAGGAACTGCCATTAATTATTACTTCTATGGGTTGACAACTACACACACGAAAGTAATGACGCACAATGTAGGCTTTGATGCGAATACGCCCTTGAGTGAGTAGCTCAGTGTTGAAATTGTGATGGTAGAAATGAAGCTGTAGAGAAGCGAAAACTTGACTTGTTGTTGGCAATATCCAAATGTCAATGTGGCTCAAAGCATTAACCTAGGAATGCTTGATCGGAGCGCCATGACCATCCACACGATCATTACCCTCCCTGGTGTAAAGCAGTAAAGTGAGAAAGCTTTTATTTTAGGTGGGCATGTCCGTGGGTTTCGATGTGCGTTTGGAACCATTTACGACAATTCTCGAAAGTCCCACGCATTTAAAGCAAATTTTAAAATGAAAAATCCCCTGTGTGAAAACTGTGCATGCCAAAATTGAGTCTTTTAATGTCAATTTGGGCACATGATGTGCCCATTATACAAACTCAGGACAGTAAAACCAGTTTTTCCTACAAACAAGCTCCATTTAGCACTAATGTCTACCTCTCTCTAGCTTTATCTTGATATGACCCTCTTCTCCCTCAAGCTGCCCTATCTTTTACTTTACACCACCTTTGCACCAAATTTTGCATTCCGAATAAAAGATGTTCCTTTTCGCCAATGCTATGTACCGTGGTGATACCTTAAACAGCTTTCTCCTAAGTAATAATCGTATTTCGTGAGTAAAATTATTGCCAATTGTATAGTGCAAGGTCAATTGCTGATGGTTGTACCATGAGAGATCACAGTAACACCTACACTTACACCTCGTGTGCGAACAGGTTACCATCGTCGTGCCAGGTAGACTGCGATTAACACAGTTTTCATTCACGATTGGTACACCATCATTCGTTTTCAATTATTTCCATTTCTAAGTGCTGTGCGTTTATGGATAATTCTCCAACACATTTGTGGCACCAAGAATTGCCTCTCCAGACATGCAATAGGTGCTTCAATTTTGTACATCCACAGTTACAATCTGCGACGTAGCTCTGTCTTAGCTTTAGCCTCAAACAGAGTAGATCCACTATTCATCCTGTTTCCATGTATACCTACACATGTCGATCCGGTGGTATTGAGGTGATCCCTTGTTGAAATCGTCCGTTCCTTCATTTACGGCCTGAATGCC